>CM026326.1:0-7500 GCA_014843725.1 Amphicarpaea edgeworthii | reverse complement strand
TTAGGGTTTAGGGTTTAGGGTTTAGGGTTTAGGGTTTAGGGTTTAGGGTTTAGGGTTTAGGGTTTAGGGTTTAGGGTTTAGGGTTTAGGGTTTAGGGTTTAGGGTTTAGGGTTTAGGGTTTAGGGTTTAGGGTTTAGGGTTTAGGGTTTAGGGTTTAGGGTTTAGGGTTTAGGGGGTAGGGTTTAGGGTTTAGGGTTTAGGGTTTAGGGTTTAGGGTTTAGGGTTTAGGGTTTAGGGTTTAGGGTTTAGGGTTTAGGGTTTAGGGTTTAGGGTTTAGGGTTTAGGGTTTAGGGTTTAGGGTTTTTAGGGTTTAGGGTTTAGGGGGTTTAGGGTTTAGGGTTTAGGGTTTAGGGTTTAGGGTTTAGGGTTTAGGGTTTAGGGTTTAGGGTTTAGGGTTTAGGGTTTAGGGTTTAGGGTTTTTAGGGTTTAGGGTTTAGGGTTTAGGGTTTAGGGTTTAGGGTTTAGGGTTTAGGGTTTAGGGTTTAGGGTTTAGGGTTTAGGGTTTAGGGTTTAGGGTTTAGGGTTTAGGGTTTAGGGTTTAGGGTTTAGGGTTTAGGGTTTAGGGTTTAGGGTTTAGGGTTTAGGGTTTAGGGTTTAGGGTTTAGGGTTTAGGGTTTAGGGTTTAGGGTTTAGGGTTTAGGGTTTAGGGTTTAGGGTTTAGGGTTTAGGGTTTAGGGTTTAGGGTTTAGGGTTTAGGGTTTAGGGTTTAGGGTTTAGGGTTTAGGGTTTAGGGTTTAGGGTTTAGGGTTTAGGGTTTAGGGTTTAGGGTTTAGGGTTTAGGGTTTAGGGTTTAGGGTTTAGGGTTTAGGGTTTAGGGTTTAGGGTTTAGGGTTTAGGGTTTAGGGTTTAGGGTTTAGGGTTTAGGGTTTAGGGTTTAGGGTTTAGGGTTTAGGGTTTAGGGTTTAGGGTTTAGGGTTTAGGGTTTAGGGTTTAGGGTTTAGGGTTTAGGGTTTAGGGTTTAGGGTTTAGGGTTTAGGGTTTAGGGTTTAGGGTTTAGGGTTTAGGGTTTAGGGTTTAGGGTTTAGGGTTTAGGGTTTAGGGTTTAGGGTTTAGGGTTTAGGGTTTAGGGTTTAGGGTTTAGGGTTTAGGGTTTAGGGTTTAGGGTTTAGGGTTTAGGGTTTAGGGTTTAGGGTTTAGGGTTTAGGGTTTAGGGTTTAGGGTTTAGGGTTTAGGGTTTAGGGTTTAGGGTTTAGGGTTTAGGGTTTAGGGTTTAGGGTTTAGGGTTTAGGGTTTAGGGTTTAGGGTTTAGGGTTTAGGGTTTAGGGTTTAGGGTTTAGGGTTTAGGGTTTAGGGTTTAGGGTTTAGGGTTTAGGGTTTAGGGTTTAGGGTTTAGGGTTTAGGGTTTAGGGTTTAGGGTTTAGGGTTTAGGGTTTAGGGTTTAGGGTTTAGGGTTTAGGGTTTAGGGTTTAGGGTTTAGGGTTTAGGGTTTAGGGTTTAGGGTTTAGGGTTTAGGGTTTAGGGTTTAGGGTTTAGGGTTTAGGGTTTAGGGTTTAGGGTTTAGGGTTTAGGGTTTAGGGTTTAGGGTTTAGGGTTTAGGGTTTAGGGTTTAGGGTTTAGGGTTTAGGGTTTAGGGTTTAGGGTTTAGGGTTTAGGGTTTAGGGTTTAGGGTTTAGGGTTTAGGGTTTAGGGTTTAGGGTTTAGGGTTTAGGGTTTAGGGTTTAGGGTTTAGGGTTTAGGGTTTAGGGTTTTAGGGGTTTAGGGTTTAGGGTTTAGGGTTTAGGGTTTAGGGTTTAGGGTTTAGGGTTTAGGGTTTAGGGTTTAGGGTTTAGGGTTTAGGGTTTAGGGTTTAGGGTTTAGGGTTTGGGGTTTAGGGTTTAGGGTTTAGGGTTTAGGGTTTAGGGTTTAGGGTTTAGGGTTTAGGGTTTAGGGTTTAGGGTTTAGGGTTTAGGGGGTTTAGGGTTTAGGGTTTAGGGTTTAGGGTTTAGGGTTTAGGGTTTAGGGTTTAGGGTTTAGGGTTTAGGGTTTAGGGTTTAGGGTTTAGGGTTTAGGGTTTAGGGTTTAGGGTTTAGGGTTTAGGGTTTAGGGTTTAGGGTTTAGGGTTTAGGGTTTAGGGTTTAGGGTTTAGGGTTTAGGGTTTAGGGTTTAGGGTTTAGGGTTTAGGGTTTAGGGTTTAGGGTTTAGGGTTTAGGGTTTAGGGTTTAGGGTTTAGGGTTTAGGGTTTAGGGTTTAGGGTTTAGGGTTTAGGGTTTAGGGTTTAGGGTTTAGGGTTTAGGGTTTAGGGTTTAGGGTTTAGGGTTTAGGGTTTAGGGTTTGGCTTAGGGTTTAGGGTTTAGGGTTTAGGGTTTAGGGTTTAGGGTTTAGGGTTTAGGGTTTAGGGTTTAGGGTTTAGGGTTTAGGGTTTAGGGTTTAGGGTTTAGGGTTTAGGGTTTAGGGTTTAGGGTTTAGGGTTTAGGGTTTAGGGTTTAGGGTTTAGGGTTTAGGGTTTAGGGTTTAGGGTTTAGGGTTTAGGGTTTAGGGTTTAGGGTTTAGGGTTTAGGGTTTAGGGTTTAGGGTTTAGGGTTTAGGGTTTAGGGTTTAGGGTTTAGGGTTTAGGGTTTAGGGTTTAGGGTTTAGGGTTTAGGGTTTAGGGTTTAGGGTTTAGGGTTTAGGGTTTAGGGTTTAGGGTTTAGGGTTTAGGGTTTAGGGTTTAGGGTTTAGGGTTTAGGGTTTAGGGTTTAGGGTTTAGGGTTTAGGGTTTAGGGTTTAGGGTTTAGGGTTTAGGGTTTAGGGTTTAGGGTTTAGGGTTTAGGGTTTATGGGGTTTAGGGTTTAGGGTTTAGGGTTTAGGGTTTAGGGTTTAGGGTTTAGGGTTTAGGGTTTAGGGTTTAGGGTTTAGGGTTTAGGGTTTAGGGTTTAGGGTTTAGGGTTTAGGGTTTAGGGTTTAGGGTTTAGGGTTTAGGGTTTAGGGTTTAGGGTTTAGGGTTTAGGGTTTAGGGTTTAGGGTTTAGGGTTTAGGGTTTAGGGTTTAGGGTTTAGGGTTTAGGGTTTAGGGTTTAGGGTTTAGGGTTTAGGGTTTAGGGTTTAGGGTTTAGGGTTTAGGGTTTAGGGTTTAGGGTTTAGGGTTTAGGGTTTAGGGTTTAGGGTTTAGGGTTTAGGGTTTAGGGTTTAGGGTTTAGGGTTTAGGGTTTAGGGTTTAGGGTTTAGGGTTTAGGGTTTAGGGTTTAGGGTTTAGGGTTTAGGGTTTAGGGTTTAGGGTTTAGGGTTTAGGGTTTAGGGTTTAGGGTTTAGGGTTTAGGGTTTAGGGTTTAGGGTTTAGGGTTTAGGGTTTAGGGTTTAGGGTTTAGGGTTTAGGGTTTAGGGTTTAGGGTTTAGGGTTTAGGGTTTAGGGTTTAGGGTTTAGGGTTTAGGGTTTAGGGTTTAGGGTTTAGGGTTTAGGGTTTAGGGTTTAGGGTTTAGGGTTTAGGGTTTAGGGTTTAGGGTTTAGGGTTTAGGGTTTAGGGTTTAGGGTTTAGGGTTTAGGGTTTAGGGTTTAGGGTTTAGGGTTTAGGGTTTAGGGTTTAGGGTTTAGGGTTTAGGGTTTAGGGTTTAGGGTTTAGGGTTTAGGGTTTAGGGTTTAGGGTTTAGGGTTTAGGGTTTAGGGTTTAGGGTTTAGGGTTTAGGGTTTAGGGTTTAGGGTTTAGGGTTTAGGGTTTAGGGTTTAGGGTTTAGGGTTTAGGGTTTAGGGTTTAGGGTTTAGGGTTTAGGGTTTAGGGTTTAGGGTTTAGGGTTTAGGGTTTAGGGTTTAGGGTTTAGGGTTTAGGGTTTAGGGTTTAGGGTTTAGGGTTTAGGGTTTAGGGTTTAGGGTTTAGGGTTTAGGGTTTAGGGTTTAGGGTTTAGGGTTTAAGGGTTTAGGGTTTAGGGTTTAGGGTTTAGGGTTTAGGGTTTAGGGTTTAGGGTTTAGGGTTTAGGGTTTAGGGTTTAGGGTTTAGGGTTTAGGGTTTAGGGTTTAGGGTTTAGGGTTTAGGGTTTAGGGTTTAGGGTTTAGGGTTTAGGGTTTAGGGTTTAGGGTTTAGGGTTTAGGGTTTAGGGTTTAGGGTTTAGGGTTTAGGGTTTGGGGTTTAGGGTTTAGGGTTTAGGGTTTAGGGTTTAGGGTTTAGGGTTTAGGGTTTAGGGTTTAGGGTTTAGGGTTTAGGGTTTAGGGTTTAGGGTTTAGGGTTTAGGGTTTAGGGTTTTAGGGTTTAGGGTTTAGGAGTTTAGGGTTTAGGGTTTAGGGTTTAGGGTTTGGGGTTTTAGGGTTTAGGGTTTAGGGTTTAGGGTTTAGGGTTTAGGGTTTAGGGTTTAGGGTTTAGGGTTTAGGGTTTAGGGTTTAGGGTTTAGGGGTTTTAGGGTTTAGGGTTTAGGGTTTAGGGTTTAGGGTTTAGGGTTTAGGGTTTAGGGTTTAGGAGTTTAGGGTTTAGGGTTTAGGGTTTAGGGTTTAGGGTTTAGGGTTTAGGAGTTTAGGGTTTAGGGTTTAGGGTTTTGAGGGTTTAGGGTTTAGGGTTTAGGGTTTAGGGTTTAGGGTTTAGGGTTTAGGGTTTAGGGTTTAGGGTTTAGGAGTTTAGGGTTTAGGGTTTAGGGTTTAGGAGTTTAGGGTTTAGGGTTTAGGAGTTTAGGGTTTAGGGTTTAGGGTTTAGGGTTTAGGGTTTAGGGTTTAGGGTTTAGGAGTTTAGGGTTTAGGGTTTAGGGTTTAGGGTTTAGGGTTTAGGGTTTAGGGTTTAGGGTTTAGGGTTTGGGGGTTTAGGGTTTAGGGTTTAGGGTTTAGGGTTTAGGGTTTTAGGGTTTGGGGTTTAGGGTTTAGGGTTTAGGGTTTTAGGGTTTTTAGGGTTTAGGGTTTAGGGTTTATGGGGTTTAGGGTTTAGGGTTTAGGGTTTAGGGTTTAGGGTTTGGGGTTTAGGAGTTTAGGGTTTGGGGTTTAGGGTTTGGGGTTTAGGGTTTTTAGGGTTTAGGGTTTAGGGTTTAGGGTTTAGGGTTTAGGGTTTGGGAGTTTGGGGTTTAGGGTTTGGGAGTTTAGGAGTTTAGGGTTTAGGGTTTAGGGTTTTAGGGTTTGAAGGGTTTTGGGAGTTTAGGGTTTAGGGTTTAGGGTTTAGGGTTTAGGGTTTAGGGTTTAGGGTTTAGGGTTTAGGAGTTTAGGGGTTAAGGTTTAGGAGTTTAGAGTTTAGGAGTTTGGAGTTTAGGGTTTAGGGTTTAGGGTTTAGGAGTTTAGGAGTTTAGGAGTTTAGGGGTTAAGGTTTAAGGTTTAAGGTTTAGGGTTTAGGGGTTAGGGTTGAGGGGTTGGAGTTTAGGGTTGCGAGTTTAGGAGTTTAGGGGGAAGGTTTTAGGGTTAGAGTTTAGGGTTTAGGGTTTAGGGTTTAGGGTTTAGGGTTTAGGGTTTAGAGGTTTTGGGGTTTAGGAGTTTAGGAGTTTAGGGTTTAAGGTTTAAGTTTTAGGGTTTAAGAGTTTAGGAGTTTAGAGTTTAGGAGTTTAGGGTTTAGGGTTTAGGGTTTAGGAGTTTAGGGTTTAAGGTTTAGGGTTTAGGGTTTAGGGTTTAGGAGTTTAGGGTTTAGGGTTTAGGTTTTAGAGTTTAGGAGTTTTAGGGGTTAGGGGTTAAGGTTTAGGGTTTAGGGTTTAAGGTTTAGGGAGTTTAGGGGTTTAGGGTTTAGGGTTTAGGGTTTAGGAGTTTAGGGTTTAAGGTTTAGGGTTTAAGGTTGAGGTTGGTTAGGAGTTTAGGAGTTTAGGGTTTAAAGTTTAAGGTTTAGGGTTTAGGGTTTTAGGGTTTAGGAGTTTGGAGTTTAGGGTTTAGGAGTTTAGGGTTTAGGGTTTAGGGTTTAGGGTTTGGGAGTTTAGGGTTTAGGGTTTAAGGTTTCGAGTTTAGGGTTTAGGGTTTTTAGGGTTTAGGGTTTAAGGTTTAGGAGTTTAAGGTTTAGGGTTGGAGTTTTGGAGTTTAGGGATTTAGGGTTTAGGGTTTAGGAGTTTAGGGTTTAAGGTTTAGGAGTTTAGGGTTTAGGGTTTAGGGTTTAGGAGTTTAGGGTTTAGGGTTAGGGGAGTTTAGGGTTTAGGGTTTAAGGTTTAGGGTTTAGGGTTTAGGAGTTTAAGGTTTAGGGTTTAAGGTTTAAGGTTTAGGGTTTAGGAGTTTAGGGTTTAGGGTTTAGGGTTTGAGGTTTAGGGTTTAGGGTTTAGGGTTTAGGGTTTAGGAGTTTAGGGTTTAAGGTTTAAAGTTTAGGAGTTTAGGAGTTTAGGAGTTTAAAGTTTAGGAGTTTCGAGTTTAACGTTTAAAGTTTAGGGTTTAGGGTTTAGGGTTTAGGAGTTTAGGGTTTTAGGGTTTAGGGTTTAGGGTTTAGGGTTTAGGGTTTAGGGTTTAGGAGTTTAGAGTTTAGGGTTTAGGGTTTAGGGTTTAGGAGTTTAGGGTTGAGTTTTTAGGGTTTAGGGTTTTAGGGTTTAGGGTTTAGGGTTTAGGGATTTAGGGTTTAGGGGTTAGGGTTTAGGAGTTTAGGGTTTAGGGTTTAGGAGTTTAACGTTTAGGAGTTTAGGGTTTAGGAGTTTAGGGTTTAGGGTTTCGGAGTTTCGAGTTTAGGGTTGAGGGCTTGGGTTTTTAAGTTTAGGAGTTTAGGGTTTGGAGTTTTAGGGGTTTTAGGGTTTAAGGTTGCAGGTTTAAGGTTTCGAGTTTAGGGTTTTTAGGGTTTAGGGTTTAGGGTTTAGGGTTTAGGAGTTTAGGAGTTTAGGAGTTTAGGGTTTAGGAGTTTAGGAGTTTAAGGTTTCGAGTTTAGGAGTTTAGGGTTTAGGGTTTAGGGTTTAAGGGTTACGAGTTTAGGGTTTGGGGTTTAGGGTTTAGGGTTTTAGGGTTTAGGGTTTAGGAGTTTAGGGTTGGGGTTTAAAGTTTAGGGTTTAAAGTTTAAGGTTTAGGGTTTAGGAGTTTAGGGTTTAGGGTTGGGGTTTAAGGTTTAGGGTTTAGAGTTTGGAGGTTTAGGGTTTAGGGTTTAGGTTTAGGGTTTAGGGTTTAGGAGTTTAGGAGTTTAGGGTTTAGGGGTTAGAGTTTGGAGTTTAGGGTTTGGAGTTTAAAGTTTAGGGTTTTAGGGTTTAGGGTTGGGGGTTTAGGAGTTTTGGGTTTAGGGTTTAAGGTTTAGAGTTTAGGGTTAGGGTTAAGGGTTTAGGAGTTTAGGGTTTAGGGTTTAGGAGTTTAGGGTTTAGGAGTTTAAAGTTTAGGGTTTAGGGTTTCAGGGTTCGAGTTTAGGGTTTAGGGTTTAGGGTTTGAGGTTTAGGGTTTAGGAGTTTAGGGTTTAAGGTTTAGGGTTTCGAGTTTAGGGTTTAGGGTTTAGGGGTTGGGGTTTAGGGTTTAGGAGTTTAGGGTTTAGGAGTTTAGGGTTTAGGGGTTTAGGAGTTTAGGGTTTAGGGTTTAAGGTTTAGGGTTTAAGGTTTAAGGTTTAGGGTTTAGGGTTTTAGGGTTTAGGGTTTAGGAGTTTAGGGTTTGGAGTTAAGGAGTTTAGGGTTCAAGGTTTAGGGTTTTGAGAGTTTAGGAGTTTAGGAGTTTAGGGTTTAGGGTTTAGGGTTTAGGGTTTAGGGTTTAGGAGTTTAGGGTTTAGGAGTTTAG